>CM076514.1:23880000-23885000 GCA_038429875.1 Poecile montanus
GTTAGGGTTAGGGTTAGGGTTAGGGTTAGGGTTAGGGTTAGGGTTAGGGTTAGGGTTAGGGTTAGGGTTAGGGTTAGGGTTAGGGTTAGGGTTAGGGTTAGGTTAGGGTTAGGGTAGGGTTAGGGTTAGGGTTAGGTTAGGGTTAGGGTTAGGGTTAGGGTTAGGGTTAGGGTTAGGGTTAGGGTTGGGTTAGGGTTAGGGTTAGGGTTAGGGTTAGGGTTAGGGTTAGGTTAGGGTTAGGGTTAGGGTTAGGGTTAGGGTTAGGGTTAGGGTTAGGGTTAGGGTTAGGGTTAGGGTTAGGGTTAGGGTTAGGGTAGGTTAGGGTTAGGGTTAGGGTTAGGGTTAGGGTTAGGGTTAGGGTTAGGGTTAGGGTTAGGGTTAGGGTTAGGGTTAGGGTTAGGGTTAGGGTTAGGGTTAGGGTTAGGGTTAGGGTTAGGGTTAGGGTTAGGGTTAGGGTTAGGGTTAGGGTTAGGGTTAGGGTTAGGGTTAGGGTTAGGGTTAGGGTTAGGGTTAGGGTTAGGGTTAGGGTTAGGGTTAGGGTTAGGGTTAGGGTTAGGTTAGGGTTAGGGTTAGGGTTAGGGTTAGGGTTAGGGTTAGGGTTAGGGTTAGGGTTAGGGTTAGGGTTAGGGTTAGGGTTAGGGTTAGGGTTAGGGTTAGGGTTAGGGTTAGGGTTAGGGTTAGGGTTAGGGTTAGGGTTAGGTTAGGGTTAGGGTTGGTTAGGGTTAGGGTTAGGGTTAGGGTTAGGGTTAGGGTTAGGGTTAGGGTTAGGGTTAGGGTTAGGGTTAGGGTTAGGGTTAGGGTTAGGGTTAGGGTTAGGGTTAGGGTTAGGGTTAGGGTTAGGGTTAGGGTTAGGGTTAGGGTTAGGGTTAGGGTTAGGGTTAGGGTTAGGGTTAGGGTTAGGGTTAGGGTTAGGGTTAGGGTTAGGGTTAGGGTTAGGGTTAGGGTTAGGGTTAGGGTTAGGGTTAGGGTTAGGGTTAGGGTTAGGGTTAGGGTTAGGGTTAGGGTTAGGGTTAGGGTTAGGGTTAGGGTTAGGGTTAGGGTTAGGGTTAGGGTTAGGGTTAGGGTTAGGGTTAGGGTTAGGGTAGGGTTAGGGTTAGGGTTAGGGTTAGGGTTAGGGTTAGGGTTAGGGTTAGGGTTAGGGTTAGGGTTAGGGTTAGGGTTAGGGTTAGGGTTAGGGTTAGGGTTAGGGTTAGGGTTAGGGTTAGGGTTAGGGTTAGGGTTAGGGTTAGGGTTAGGGTTAGGGTTAGGGTTAGGGTTAGGGTTAGGGTTAGGGTTAGGGTTAGGGTTAGGGTTAGGGTTAGGGTTAGGGTTAGGGTTAGGGTTAGGGTTAGGGTTAGGGTTAGGGTTAGGGTTAGGGTTAGGGTTAGGGTTAGGGTTAGGGTTAGGGTTAGGGTTAGGGTTAGGGTTAGGGTTAGGGTTAGGGTTAGGGTTAGGGTTAGGGTTAGGGTTAGGGTTAGGGTTAGGGTTAGGGTTAGGGTTAGGGTTAGGGTTAGGGTTAGGGTTAGGGTTAGGGTTAGGGTTCGGGTTAGGGTTAGGGTTAGGGTTAGGGTTAGGGTTAGGGTTAGGGTTAGGGTTAGGGTTAGGGTTAGGGTTAGGGTTAGGGTTAGGGTTAGGGTTAGGGTTAGGGTTAGGGTTAGGGTTAGGGTTAGGGTTAGGGTTAGGGTTAGGGTTAGGGTTAGGGTTAGGGTTAGGGTTAGGGTTAGGGTTAGGGTTAGGGTTAGGGTTAGGGTTAGGGTTAGGGTTAGGGTTAGGGTTAGGGTTAGGGTTAGGGTTAGGGTTAGGGTTAGGGTTAGGGTTAGGGTTAGGGTTAGGGTTAGGGTTAGGGTTAGGGTTAGGGTTAGGGTTAGGGTTAGGGTTAGGGTTAGGGTTAGGGTTAGGGTTAGGGTTAGGGTTAGGGTTAGGGTTAGGGTTAGGGTTAGGGTTAGGGTTAGGGTTAGGGTTAGGGTTAGGGTTAGGGTTAGGGTTAGGGTTAGGGTTAGGGTTAGGGTTAGGGTTAGGGTTAGGGTTAGGGTTAGGGTTAGGGTTAGGGTTAGGGTTAGGGTTAGGGTTAGGGTTAGGGTTAGGGTTAGGGTTAGGGTTAGGGTTAGGGTTAGGGTTAGGGTTAGGGTTAGGGTTAGGGTTAGGGTTAGGGTTAGGGTTAGGGTTAGGGTTAGGGTTAGGGTTAGGGTTAGGGTTAGGGTTAGGGTTAGGGTTAGGGTTAGGGTTAGGGTTAGGGTTAGGGTTAGGGTTAGGGTTAGGGTTAGGGTTAGGGTTAGGGTTAGGGTTAGGGTTAGGTTAGGGTTAGGGTTAGGGTTAGGGTTAGGGTTAGGGTTAGGGTTAGGGTTAGGGTTAGGGTTAGGGTTAGGGTTAGGGTTAGGGTTAGGGTTAGGGTTAGGGTTAGGGTTAGGGTTAGGGTTAGGGTTAGGGTTAGGGTTAGGGTTAGGGTTAGGGTTAGGGTTAGGGTTAGGGTTAGGGTTAGGGTTAGGGTTAGGGTTAGGGTTAGGTTAGGGTTAGGGTTAGGGTTAGGGTTAGGGTTAGGGTTAGGGTTAGGGTTAGGGTTAGGGTTAGGGTTAGGGTTAGGGTTAGGGTTAGGGTTAGGGTTAGGGTTAGGGTTAGGGTTAGGGTTAGGGTTAGGGTTAGGGTTAGGGTTAGGGTTAGGGTTAGGGTTAGGGTTAGGGTTAGGGTTAGGGTTAGGGTTAGGGTTAGGGTTAGGGTTAGGGTTAGGGTTAGGGTTAGGGTTAGGGTTAGGGTTAGGGTTAGGGTTAGGGTTAGGGTTAGGGTTAGGGTTAGGGTTAGGGTTAGGGTTAGGGTTAGGGTTAGGGTTAGGGTTAGGGTTAGGGTTAGGGTTAGGGTTAGGGTTAGGGTTAGGGTTAGGGTTAGGGTTAGGGTTAGGGTTAGGGTTAGGGTTAGGGTTAGGGTTAGGGTTAGGGTTAGGGTTAGGGTTAGGGTTAGGGTTAGGGTTAGGGTTAGGGTTAGGGTTAGGGTTAGGGTTAGGGTTAGGGTTAGGGTTAGGGTTAGGGTTAGGGTTAGGGTTAGGGTTAGGGTTAGGGTTAGGGTTAGGGTTAGGGTTAGGGTTAGGGTTAGGGTTAGGGTTAGGGTTAGGGTTAGGGTTAGGGTTAGGGTTAGGGTTAGGGTTAGGGTTAGGGTTAGGGTTAGGGTTAGGGTTAGGGTTAGGGTTAGGGTTAGGGTTAGGGTTAGGGTTAGGGTTAGGGTTAGGGTTAGGGTTAGGGTTAGGGTTAGGGTTAGGGTTAGGGTTAGGGTTAGGGTTAGGGTTAGGGTTAGGGTTAGGGTTAGGGTTAGGGTTAGGGTTAGGGTTAGGGTTAGGGTTAGGGTTAGGGTTAGGGTTAGGGTTAGGGTTAGGGTTAGGGTTAGGGTTAGGGTTAGGGTTAGGGTTAGGGTTAGGGTTAGGGTTAGGGTTAGGGTTAGGGTTAGGGTTAGGGTTAGGGTTAGGGTTAGGGTTAGGGTTAGGGTTAGGGTTAGGGTTAGGGTTAGGGTTAGGGTTAGGGTTAGGGTTAGGGTTAGGGTTAGGGTTAGGGTTAGGGTTAGGGTTAGGGTTAGGGTTAGGGTTAGGGTTAGGGTTAGGGTTAGGGTTAGGGTTAGGGTTAGGGTTAGGGTTAGGGTTAGGGTTAGGGTTAGGGTTAGGGTTAGGGTTAGGGTTAGGGTTAGGGTTAGGGTTAGGGTTAGGGTTAGGGTTAGGGTTAGGGTTAGGGTTAGGGTTAGGGTTAGGGTTAGGGTTAGGGTTAGGGTTAGGGTTAGGGTTAGGGTTAGGGTTAGGGTTAGGGTTAGGGTTAGGGTTAGGGTTAGGGTTAGGGTTAGGGTTAGGGTTAGGGTTAGGGTTAGGGTTAGGGTTAGGGTTAGGGTTAGGGTTAGGGTTAGGGTTAGGGTTAGGGTTAGGGTTAGGGTTAGGGTTAGGGTTAGGGTTAGGGTTAGGGTTAGGGTTAGGGTTAGGGTTAGGGTTAGGGTTAGGGTTAGGGTTAGGGTTAGGGTTAGGGTTAGGGTTAGGGTTAGGGTTAGGGTTAGGGTTAGGGTTAGGGTTAGGGTTAGGGTTAGGGTTAGGGTTAGGGTTAGGGTTAGGGTTAGGGTTAGGGTTAGGGTTAGGGTTAGGGTTAGGGTTAGGGTTAGGGTTAGGGTTAGGGTTAGGGTTAGGGTTAGGGTTAGGGTTAGGGTTAGGTTAGGGTTAGGGTTAGGGTTAGGGTTAGGGTTAGGGTTAGGGTTAGGGTTAGGGTTAGGGTTAGGGTTAGGGTTAGGGTTAGGGTTAGGGTTAGGGTTAGGGTTAGGGTTAGGGTTAGGGTTAGGGTTAGGGTTAGGGTTAGGGTTAGGGTTAGGGTTAGGGTTAGGGTTAGGGTTAGGGTTAGGGTTAGGGTTAGGGTTAGGGTTAGGGTTAGGGTTAGGGTTAGGGTTAGGTTAGGGTTAGGGTTAGGGTTAGGGTTAGGTTAGGGTTAGGGTTAGGGTTAGGGTTAGGGTTAGGGTTAGGGTTAGGGTTAGGGTTAGGGTTAGGGTTAGGGTTAGGGTTAGGGTTAGGGTTAGGGTTAGGGTTAGGGTTAGGGTTAGGGTTAGGGTTAGGGTTAGGGTTAGGGTTAGGGTTAGGGTTAGGGTTAGGGTTAGGGTTAGGGTTAGGGTTAGGGTTAGGGTTAGGGTTAGGGTTAGGGTTAGGGTTAGGGTTAGGGTTAGGGTTAGGGTTAGGGTTAGGGTTAGGGTTAGGGTTAGGGTTAGGGTTAGGGTTAGGGTTAGGGTTAGGTTAGGGTTAGGGTTAGGGTTAGGGTTAGGGTTAGGGTTAGGGTTAGGGTTAGGGTTAGGGTTAGGGTTAGGGTTAGGGTTAGGGTTAGGGTTAGGGTTAGGGTTAGGGTTAGGGTTAGGGTTAGGGTTAGGGTTAGGGTTAGGGTTAGGGTTAGGGTTAGGGTTAGGGTTAGGGTTAGGGTTAGGGTTAGGGTTAGGGTTAGGGTTAGGGTTAGGGTTAGGGTTAGGGTTAGGGTTAGGGTTAGGGTTAGGGTTAGGGTTAGGGTTAGGGTTAGGGTTAGGGT